>JARYHS010013630.1:108668941-108698742 GCA_031002005.1 Vandiemenella viatica
CAGAAGTTGATAAAAGGATTTTAAGGGAGTAGTTATGGCGACCGATATCACTTCTATATATTTTTGCTCACTTAATATACGAGTTGTATACAATATGGGTATCACTGCACTAACAGAATACTTAATTAGAAACGTCCGTCCGACTTTTTAAGACCTTGGCAACGCGAGAACAATTCGTCAGACTATTAAACTGAAAAGCTTTAACAAGAGCGGGAGTCTACGTCATTCAGCTGCGAGGTGGAGTTTCCACCCAGGCCATGTCGCTTATTCTCTATGTATTTACCAACAAGGAAATTTTGTACCACTCACATTCCAGGATTAAGGAATGAAACTATGCCAAGAACCTAAACTGCCGGCCCTGGCAGTGTAGTGGCTAGCACGCTGGCTTCGCACTGCAAGGGCCGCCGGTTCGAGTCCGGCCTCGGGTATGGGTGGTTTTAATTAAGTGTTGTGTTCGTCTCGTGTTGTGTTCATCTCGTGTTGTGTTCGTCTCGTGCTGTCCTCACTGTAGTGTCTACAATGTCATGATTAGAGACTGATACAACATTCGGTACAAAAACAAATTGGAGCTGGCTAAATGGTCGCAATGACCGAAGGCCATTTAAAAAAAAAAAAAAAAAAAAAAAAACTAACTTTCAGGTTTTCTATGTTCTATAAACGACAGATATTTTCTTTCTGTTTTAAACTACTATGATTAGCTGCTTTCAACTTTCGTATGAAGCAGGCTTTACTTGCAAGCCACGCTCATTGGCACTGTACTGCACACAGACTTGCGAATCATTCACAACCCACGCTGTAGGCGTACCGTTGGATACGCCCTACAAGGGATTCAGCTACATACGTATGCCGATCAGTGTTCTTCTCCGTACTTTCTCGGTGCTCAGAAATTTTCTCGTCGTCATCACGTCTATGAGAAAGAAAAGTCACTTTGTCTTCTTTCCATAGCTTTAGAGAAACAGAAGAAGGTGAAAAAAAGAACCGTAAAATACAGCGACGCAAGGAAGTTGAACGACATAGACAGTGAGGATAACAAAAACTACTTGACAATTTTTCTTGAACAAAGTTCGCCCATTAATCCCAAGCCAAGCATTGCGACAGTTTTGCATGATTATTAACATTATTGCAATCATAAAGACTGGTTTCTACATTACTAAAATAATTTTAGATATTCGCGCTAAGAGAAATTATTTGTAACATTTCAAAGATAGTTTGAAAGTAACCAAAAACTTATATTACAAGAAAACCAAATGAAATTTGCTTGTATTAAGTTGTTTTCATTTACTACTAGTAAAATGATTCCAGTACTGATAACAGAGAGATAAAAAAGTTAACCTTACAGAGAGAGATAAGAGAATCCATCATCACATCAACGTGGGTCCTGCAGACTGGAATGTGAATGGACCGCTGTACAGGGATAAGATTAAAGGAAAGAACTACTCGTATTATTCCCAAAAGCCATACATTTCGCCCTTCCCAACAATAGTAAGCGTTCCTTGCTTCAATAATAGTGCATCACAGAATTTTTTTTTGCTTCTGTGTTTACGCCTCGTCGACGTCGAGGTCATTAGGAAGCGTCCATAAACAACGTCGCTCCATTCTGGCCTCCTGTGAACACCCCCTCCCCCCACGTAGCCCCACGTGGCTTCTGCCTGTAACACCCCCCCCCCACCCCACCCCCACGTAGCACACAGCTTTTTAGCCCTATTGAATCCAGAAGACATTTTGTACTGTTTTCTCTTGTCAGATTATCGTAAATTACATACGGAGATAATTAAATGACGGAAATAAATATTCACATTCTGTTGTGTTTTCTGTACGTCATTTTAACTGTGACAAATAATATAAATGGAAAGCTACGTGGCCTGGCTCGGAACCTCCCCCCCCCCCTCCCCTCACTTATCCCAGCCAACCCCTCCTCCCTCTCCCTCCCTCCTAGACCGAGCCACGTAGTTTACAGACGCTCCCTTAGAGGAGAGAAAGAACTCGGGGAAAGGAACGGGAAGGAATTCGACCACGGACTTCTGAAGGAATCATCCCGTTATTCACGTGGAGTGATTTGTAGAAACCATGGAAAGCCCAACTTTGGATGGCCGGACGGGGATTTGAAGTCGTGTCTTCCCGAATGCGAGGCCAGAGCGTTGCCAAACACCCACCACCCTCGGTCCACGGAAAGGGAGCAAACGTCGCGCACTATATTGGACAGAAACAGAACGGGCCATGCGCAGTAGAGCTGACGAGAGACGACCCAGGAAAGTGAAACTCCCCAGCGCACAGTGTGGCTGCTGGGAGCAGTGCCTGCCGCTGCAGGTTGTAACGCGAGCAGCTCGCTAATTGGTCTGGCGCGTCACGCTGTCACAGCCAACGAGTCAGCTGCTCTGGGAAACCGCACACACCTCACTCTCAGATCAGTTCAGTGCAGCCGTTAACACGTGGCTCACTATACCCTGTGACTCAGCCGCCATGGACCGCGCGTGGTGGATGAGTGGCCATCCATGTTTCTGTCTTCGATGGTGTCATGGCTCGTTTTGGGATTGTTCTGAGCCATGGGGGTTTGTCAGGTTGTGGTGATGTGAGGCGTGGTGGAGTATCGTACTCCTCTTTTCCGCAGAGGGATATGGTCGTCTGGTCCAGACTGCCGTTAGTCTGCTTGCTAGAAATACTTATTAGCTCTGCCACCACGCCGTCAGGTGAGCAAACAGGAGAGTGGTACTTTGTCTACTGCGTAACGAAGAATTCGGTAGACGGTCCACTCCAGGTTTATGCCTGCAGAAGTCTGCGATACACGACACATAACTGCCGGAAGTCACAATCCACATTGGTTGCCGATATAATGGAAGAAGCACTTAGGGAGCAAGGCCTCAAGCGAAAGGCTGTTTCGGTCGGCAGGGCTAGCTCCCAGAGGCTCGTGCTATCAACTCCGGTATCCAAGTTATCAAGTCTTATTTGATCACCTAAAATGAAAGCTCGGTTGACCTGTTTGGCAAGGTGACAATAACAAAGCCACACATCGCTCCCGCGCAGTGAGCATTCAGCACATTCCACAGATGGCGATGCCCGGTCGGTCCCGTAAGTGGCGAAATCCCACCGAGCATCAGGTCAGCGCCTGGCCTCACGACGCATGTCGTTAGAACAAATTCCTGCACCTACTAATAATTACTATAATTCAAAACGCCCCCGACAATGGCTTCTTCAAATCACTCCAGGCGAATGCAGGGATAATTCTTTCGAACGGCCATGACCGAAATCTATCCCGTTCCTGAAAGAATTACTATTGCAAACCTATGGAGATAAATCCTCCTACTTCTCTTTTGTTGGCTTCTCTTGTTAGGCATTTAGATACGTAAAACACGTTTGCCGATCTTCGTGGAAAACGGTTCTTGCGTTAGCTTTCATAACTAGTCATAAATAATCCTTCTTCCCAACTCAGCAACTGTAGCCTCGAATTCTTCCTCTAGAGTACTATTCCCTAGTATAGTGATCCGCAACCTATTCGCTCGCAGCACACTATAAATGATCCATGACTCAACTCGGTACACCACTGTAATGTTAATAATTGTGAGTAAGTGATTAAGATTTAATTCCTGGAATACGATAATAAGTAACAATTTTCGACACTGGAATAAAATAACTAATAAAAAAAACTCGACAGTTAATTCCTTACAACATGTAGAAATTGGCGGCACACCTTTCATCTTGTGGCGACACACAGGTGTGCCACAGACCACTCCCGTAGTGGCAACATTAATCCGTTTCGCAGATTTTTTTGCGAGTTGTAAGTGCTTAAAATTGTTCGTATCGTAATACCTGAGCCCGGCTGGGATGAGCTAACTAGCAGACCTTACCACTCGCAGAAAGTAATAACAGCTGGACATTGGTTTCTGCAGACACACCAGTGAAACTAGATGAGCACTCCAACCTGTCCGCCCGTTGGTTCAGGTGGCTGCAGCTTACGAGGCTGTGCGGCTCCTGCCATCACATTAGCTGGTTCCAGTCCTAGTGGAGGTACGACTACTCGGCCGGCAGGGCTACTGCACGACTCCAGTCACCAGATTGTGTACAGAAGTTCCAATCTTCAGTTGGTATGCAGTGAGGGGAACGACTATGCTCTTCATGCTTGCTGCGTCGGGTGGGGTCGTTAGACTTGGTGGCGCCTTCGGAATAGTAGGCCTGAAACAGCCAGCACCAGGTTTCACTATCTTCCTGCCTTCATCTCTCATTCACAACTCAAACAGCAGGCCACGCTTGACAAACACAATCATTCACACAGACAGTAACACGTACTCTACGATACTGCGAAAGGCAAGAGGAAGACACCACAGTTAAATTTCGCAATAGAGTTGCCATAGAAAAGTAGCTGCATCTATGGCAGCGGATACAGCCTTGGTCGTCGGGTTGTCTTAGTATTGATTATCTGCTGTCGAGAACTCATATACACAACTTGTTGAATCTGAGTATTGTGGATAGGTAAACCAACTATTACGCTTGTATCGGTATAAGCGAACAGCTAAATCAAGTTATGAGTTATGCGGGGTAGTACTACAGATTTCTTTGAAGAAGCCGTTAGATTCTTATAAATGTATCATCATCTTAACACGAAGAAGAAGACAAAATACTCACTTCCGCCTAATTTGATATTTAAATAATCACAGATTGGGAGATGACCCTCAACAAATACAAGATGGGCGATAGTATGACATATTAGTATTTACCTTCACCACTTTCAAAAATGCCAAGGTTAAAGATTCTTGGCGTCTTGCTAGCCGTAAGATTAAGTCACGTGGGTTAAACGTCGGAACCTACAAAAGTTACACGGAGGAAACCAGTGGAGCGCGAGAGCAACAAAAACTGATACTTGTTTACACGGAATTCGGCCATGTCCTTTTGAAGGAACAATCCCGGAATTCGCTCTAAGTGACTTCGCAGAAACACCGAAAACCAAAATGTGGATGGACGGATGAGGATTTGAACCCACGTCTCCCGAATAACAGGCCAGACCGTTACTGATCACCTACCAGGTCCGGTCTCACTATATGAAATGCCAACGTTTCTCCTGTCATGTTTTGGCTGTTTTCTAGAGCGGGAGTGGGTTGTGATGGCTCTAACGCCCTGACAGTGCTCGGGCGTAGGCAGTTACAACGGCGGATGTTTAACACTCCATGAAAACATCTGGAATGATGAACTGCGTGCTTTCCCATTCTAGTAAGTGTTGTTGTGAGTGTGTGTGTTCAGTGTCCAGTATTGTTTGTTGTGGATGAGAGATGAACCCGGCGCCGGCGCATTCGACTTGCTCTTCCGCAAGACACCAAGTGGACCGTCGAGCTAACCTCCCATCAGACGGACGAATCACCACCGTATACCCCCACTCAATACGTACTGAGCAGAGATTTAGTATTCAACCCAGGACTTTGATACACAATCTGGTGATTAGGAACTATCCGGTGTGAATTAGAGACGTCATTCATCGTCGGTTGACTGGCAATGAGATATTCGCTGAGAGATTCATTGGATGTGAGGAATATACGTCCGCATGAGGGACTTATCAGTGTGTTGTGGGAACGAGCAGGTGCATCAACACGGGTGTCCGTGTCTACAATTTGCTCTGAAGTGGCGCTACATGACTGCTAGAACACAAAAATATGTCTTCAACCGAAGTACCTTCTCCCGTTTTGGGAAAAACTGCCGTCAAAGGCTAGACCTGTGGTTTTTGATCAAGATAACGCACCGTGTTGACGTGAACTAGAACGCTCCTCAAAGACTTTCTTCGTGGCCATACGTTTTCCAGTTGGGCCACTCCGTATCAGTAATTTCTCAGTAGGAAAATAACCGTTTGCAGCAGCCGTACTATCATGCCTTCAGTGCTGAGAAAAGTTTAATTTAATTTAATTCCGATGGAGCACGTATAGTCTTCTGTTTACCCCTTTTTAATTTTTACGATCTACCATATAATTTCGTAAGCTCGCTCATTCACTCACCTCGATAGCTATTGGCTGGAGAACGGTGTCACGTGTCAGCCTTCGCTCGCGAAACAGCGAGCGGAGATACCATTAGAAGAAATTCAAGGTTACATCTACAATTTAATAGCTAAGCAGCTGCTACCAAATTAATTTCCATAATGCATTCACTAAGTTTGCTTTTCGTAGCGTTTCGTAGTTAAAAAATATCGATAAACTTTAATCTGAAGAAAATGTGGATCTGCTTTTCATTAACATGCTGCTAATTAAAGTAACATAAAAATAAATTAAATTACTCATGGTCTCTGCTGTAACCACGAATGCCAATTGTCATTCCGGCTTAGGATAAATTTCAATTTAATTACAACTTTCACTAATGTTGTTGCTTGACCAAAGTTTATGCATTATGGTTTATTTTTAGGTATTTTACTGACCACTGTCGTTAATGGTCTTCGTGCATGTTCGTTGTTAGGTTATTTAAAGTGGACATCAGACCAAATATGTTACCGAATCGGCTATTCTGGCAATTCATTTCTTCAGTGCTGGTCAACTGTTTAATAATATGGAATGTGTATTAAGTTCTCTGGCCGTTACAGATTGATACTATGACCAATGATTACTTCATGAGTGTTTGCCCAATCTCAATAACAAAAAAAAACAAAGTGATACTTTCGAAGCAAACAGGAATTATTTTAAATTTTGCAGAATGAACTTTAAGGATCAAATACAAGTCAACTTTGTATTTAAGCAATTATACGAATGCGCTATCATCCCTGTTCGTGTTTAATACCTACCTCTATTAATGCTTCTGAGTTCTTCAAGCTCAGAGATTTTATTCACCCTGAAACACAGGTAAAGTTTATATTTTGTCATATGAGGTCAACCTGTCATAATCTTTGATCCTAAAAACTGGAACTATTCTAGACCCGTGACGATACGCTAAAAACGGTCACGGGCTCACACTAGTCTTATGTAATTTGACTGTTAACTTGTTACGTGAAACAGTAGTTTCAGCTGTCTAGGAAAAGTACTAGCTCTGAAAAAAATGGATATTAGAATTCCTTAAGGATCGAGCGTGGTGGTGTAACGGCTAGCATTCTGACCTCACATTCGGGAGGATGGCGGTTGGAATACCAGTCCGGGCATCCAGATTTTGGTTTTCCATGGTTTCTCGAATCACTCCAGGCAAATGCCGGGATGCTTCCTTGAAAAGGCCATGGTCGAATTCCTTCCCATTCCTTGCCCCCATCCTTTCCCGTCTCTAAAGACCTCGCTGTTAGAGAGACGTTAAGCAGATAAAATAATAATAATAAAAAAAATAAGTGTTTCGAGAGTAAACGATTTTAGTTTTCGTAGTTAAAACTTAGCAGGAAGGTAGTATGGAGGCAGGAGTCAGCGTGGTCCCCGGGCTGCGCCGCGGGCAGTCGCTCTGCAGGCGCTGGCGCTCAGGCAGCCTTGTTTCATTGCACACGGCACCGCTATCTGCTGCAGCAGCAAAGATGAGATTCATGTCACGACGAAATACATGTTTCTAGGTACAGAATTCAAGTTCCTTAGAGTTTCTCAGGAAATCAATATATTAAAGCTACGATGCAATTATTCTATCAAGAGAAACATTTCTTCAACCGGGAAGAAGGGAATTCTGCAAATATCCGTATTGTATTCTGTGAAACAAACATTTTGCTCTGTCGCAAACGGAACCTTAGCTTTGATAACATCTGTCTTGAATGCTGCTCCTGTTTCTAAATATCTAATCTCCCGATAAAATTCAACCTGATAGAAATATTTAATTATAATATTCACTGTATAGCTAAACTTTTAAAATAATCGGAGATTTTTTGAGAGACATACTGAAAGGTGATGAATTATTTTATGTTGCCGAGACCTCTCCCATTGTGCAGGTTGCTTTGACAGACTGGTACTCCTGCATAGAGCTGTCTCGTGCTGCGCTGACGTGGTGCCTGCGTGTGGAGATGCTGAATGTGCGCTAGAGTCGTTGCCGAGATCTGGCTACTTAGTTTCGTGTTGTTCGCGGCTGTGAGACGCTTTCTGCGCCGAAATGGAGCAGAACAAGCTCGTCTCTGTGACCACTTTCACCCGCTGTCTGACTGCTGATACACTCGTAACCACGGGTTACCAGCTACAACGAGACGGCATTACAAACTAATACACTTTAACATGAATAGAAGCCAACAACGTTTGGAAACGAGAAAGATTATATTGTGGGAAGGTTTAGAGGGTTCGTTCATTAACATTATACGTCAGACCTGGCGCTACTGGTTTGACAGTGTGGTACCAGCTCAGCAATCTACCGCATCTTGTTTGCGACGTGTTAAGGATAAAGGTGGATGGATTTTGGAAATACTGAACAAGATCCCTTCCTTTTTACACTCAGACGCACATACACAAATTATTAACAAATAAAATCTGTAACTAGTTTCGTTCGATGGAACATGGAGCAAGGTACGTTTTTGAAGGGATATACATTAAGCTCCCTCTTTTCGCTCTTTCGCTCTGGAATGGTTCTCGTATTGCGATAATTTCGCATGAAATATCACTTAGGTTCCTATATCGAAACGTTTCAGAAGTAGGGGTGATAGAAGGACGAAAAAATGGAGAAACACAGAGACACAACAAAACGAAGCTGATGAGCAAGGTGAAGGCAGATTGTCAGATTAGTCTCGTAACCATAGTAACCATACGTCGCAAACAAACAGCGATCACAAGTCAAAGCTGTACAGTGACAGAATCGTGTGACGACTTTGCAAAACACCATTGTTTGATAACAGCCCGCTTTGATAGATATCGTAACATCTTCTTGTGAATAACTAATAATCTTAAACGGCATTATTTGCAGATCTGATTAAAATTTCTTGCTAGCACTAAATATAAGTTATTCACAAAAAATTAAGATTTTTCCGTACTCTTAATTAACTGATTCTGTATAAATTAGCCATAATCCTTCGTTACAATAATATATTAGAAATAAATGCCAATTTCTCTTCGTCGTCTTCAGTAACGCGTAATACTTTCAGGATTTTAAACTGATAACATCTTTCCACGCCATTGCGTGGCATTGCTTTTTGTTTGATTGTAACTGGTACATTATGCCACACCAGAGAGTCTTCAGATCTCCAGTAGCTGATTGGTGAAGGCTCTCACCTCTGGTTTTCACAGCGCCCTGTTTGAACCCGACGAGGTCAGGGATTGTTACGGGCTTTGCTGCAATCAGGGCGCTCCGTGGTTCGGATTGCACGTTAACCTGACTGCGCGGCTCACGAGCCATCAAGCCCTAAGTAAACTCTACGCTCTTTACCGACAGGTATGGACACAATGGCGACAATTCAGTCTATCGGCGAGAAGCAAACACTGTAGTTAATCCACAAGCATGCGACACCTCAGCAGCGGCCGATTCCACATTCAGAACAGCTGTCTTCACACTTGGTGCAGAATAAATAACTTAATCAACGTAATCATAATGTCTAAAGACTTGTGATTGCGAAGGAGTAAGGAAAAGACTATAATATTTGGTATCTGTCGTGTCGTGTATCAAAGATGTTCTAATCAGACACTTTAATGTGTAGTTTAGTTGGAAGCGAGTGGTTCTGTGACGAAGTCACTAACCAGATTTAATACGACGCTGATTCACCGTCTACTTGGCGACAGTCAGTGTGGAATGGACAAGGTTACTGTATTCTAGAGAGTCAGAATGGTCTTAGATCTACAACGACGTAACGTTAATGTTCCACTAAGAAAAAATTACAGTTGTCCACTCCGAAGCGGAAATGTGCTGAGGATATGAGCAAAAATAAGCACTCGCTTCAGAACACGATACGTATGCGTCGCCTCTGTAGGCTGCAGAGCAACAGGACACTTCATGTAGTGTTCACACAGCTTAACCACTTTGATGAGGATTCCATTATTTACACCGAGTAACAGATTTCGTTGTTACGTGTATGTATTTCACGCATGATCTGAAGGTTATTGTTAACATTGTATCTGATTATATGTATATGTTTTAAACATAAAATTTCAGGAGCAAAGATAAAATTTTGACGAAGAAGAAAAAATGAAGATTTATACTAGACATAAAATTACAGACACAATAAGAAATGGAGAATTACCATTTTATCGACACTAACACAATGGACAGCTCTAGATTGACCAAGGAAATGTTTGACTGCGATTCTAAAATTTTTAAAAAAACTTATAATGACTGAAAGAAACAAGAGAGGATTTTGAAAGACTCTAGATGACAGAAGACATCATTGAAAGCAAAGAAGATTTCAGACGACTGTTTGACGCTGCAAAATTCCCGATCTTCCAACCAAAACTACAAGGCAAGAGAGTGATATCATACCAATAGAGACAGACCATCAGAATACGCAGGAACAAGTAGTTCTGGGAAGAAAAGAAAGAAAAGAACTGTACTGTTGTCTTAAGTTACATGATGAGGCTTATAAGCGACCAGTTTATCCATCAGAGTTTCCTTTGTAATCCGTGACCTTGACGTAGCGCTTACCCGTCGTCTAGGGAGCACAATCACTGGATACGACATGACTCAGCCGCAACGCTGGCTAGACCTTGGCGCTCGCGAGGATCCGGCTTCGATTCTCGGCGTTCTGTTTGCCACGGTTTTCATAAACTTGTTGTATGGTGTGGGTGCTGAAAAAATGATTTCTATACCTCTTTACTGTACACAATATTCTCCTGGCTCTAAAGGCAAAGGATAAAAAGGAAATACAACAGCCATATTGTCTGCATTCGCTGGAAGCACAATAAAAAGTTTTATAATCAATTTTGGAGTGATAAGAAATGCAAACTTGCTGGCTGCTCACCTTGCCGTACTGCCTGTTGGGGCTAGCCCAGTGGTCGGCCTGTCTCCGGCCCAGCTCCACCACTCCAGTCAGCTCGTCCAGCCTGGACCACTCCTGGACATTGGAGCGGGCCAGCACGTCCGCCGCCGCAGGCACCACCTCCATCAGCACGCCATCACAACCACCTGCAACACCACATTCTACTCTATACCACACACTGAGGCTCTCACAAGTAACGCACGCCATCACAACCACCTGCAACACCACATTCTACTCTATACCACACACTGAGGCTCTCACAAGTAACGCACGACATCACAACACCCAACCACACATTCTACTCTATACAACCACACACTGAAGGCTCTCCCGAAGTAACGCCGCCTCACAACCAACCTGCAACACCACATTCTACTCTATAACCACCCACTTGAGGCTCTCACAAGTTAAACGCACGCCATCACAACCACCTGCAACGACCACAGTTCTACTCTATAACCATAACACATTGAGGCTCTCACAAGTAACGCAAGCCATTCACAGCCACCTGCAACACCACATTCTACTCTATACACACACATTGAGGCTCTCAAACAAGTAACCGCACGCCATCTAAACCCACCTGCAACACAACATTACTACTCTAATCCACACATTGAGGCTCTCACAAGTACGCACTGCCATCATCAACCACCTGCAACACCATCATTCTACTCTATACCACACATTGAGGCTCTCACAAGTAACAGCACGCCCATCATCAACCACCTGCAACACCACAATTCTACTCTATACCACACATTGAGGCTCCTCACAAGTAACGCAACCGCCATCACAAGCCCACTGGCAACACAACATTCTACTCTATACCACACATTGAGGCTCTCACAAGTAACGCACGCCATCTCAACCACCTGCAACACCACATTCTACTCTATACCACACACTGAGGCTCTCACAAGTAACGCACGCCATCTCAACCACCTGCAACACCACATTCTACTCTATACCACACACTGAGGCTCTCACAAGTAACGCACGCCATCTCAACCACCTGCAACACCACATTCTACTCTATACCACACATTGAGGCTCTCACAAGTAACGCACGCCATCTCACCACCTGCAACACCACATTCTACTCTATACCACACATTGAGGCTCTCACAAGTAACGCACGCCATCACAACCACCTGCAACACCACATTCTACTCTATACCACACATTGAGGCTCTCACAAGTAACGCACGCCATCACAACCACCTGCAACACCACATTCTACTCTATACCACACACTGAGGCTCTCACAAGTAACGCACGCCATCTCAACCACCTGCAACACCACATTCTACTCTATACCACACACTTGAGGCTCTCACAAGTAACGCACGCCATCACAACCACCTGCAACACACATTCTACTCTATACCACACTGAGGCTCTCACAAGTAACGCACGCCATCACAACCACCTGCAACACCACATTCTACTCTATACCACACATTGAGGCTCTCACAAGTAACGCACGCCATCACAACCACCTGCAACACCACTTCTACTCTATACCACACATTGAGGCTCTCACAAGTAACGCACGCCATCACAACCACCTGCAACACCACATTCTACTCTATACCACACATTGAGGCTCTCACAAGTAACGCACGCCATCACAACCACCTGCAACACCACATTCTACTCTATACCACACATTGAGGCTCTCACAAGTAACGCACGCCATCACAACCACCTGCAGACACCACATTCTACTCTATACCACACACAAGTATCCAGGCCGGGAGATGGCAGAGATTCGCATTATCCCAAGGTCGAAGAGTCCCAAGCATCGCCAAGTGTAATCTACGTTCTGTAGGACAAGTGTAAATTTTGTTTGTGAAGTGTGTAATCTTTGAGCCATATTTTAATTCCGGATGGGGAAAAACTGCATACATTGGTTATAACGATATTTTGTAGACAATGTTTCGAATTTTTCTATTTCTATTGATCCCGTAACAAAAATTAAATGAGCTGTAAGTAAACTTCCGGTTTTGATATTACTAGCTTACATATAATTTGTTTCAGAAGTAAGTCCTTACACTAGTCCACGTGGGTGAAAGACTAGTTTATTTTAATATCTATTCTGATGTGTGAAGAAAACTAATAATTATTACACTACTACTAAATTTTAATCATTATAACTTGTGACATAGCGCGTGACTACATTCTCTTGCATTAGTATTAACTGGAACAGTAACCATAATTAACTTTGATCTTCCACTGTCTAACATTATTACTTTTGTATCCAGTTTAGACCAAAAATGAAATTTCGCCTCGTTGCAACTCCGTTAAACTAACGTAGTCTCTTTCCTGCTATGATTTTCGTGTGAACTTGACAATTCTATCGTATACGTTGCTCACTGATATTAAGATCATGCGAAGTCTTCTAAGAACTTAGTGGAAAGACGAAAGTACGAGATCTGAGTTGGAAATTTTTATGCTTCGTAAAGATCTCTTGTGGAATGCAAAACATACTGATCGAGCGTCTTTCGGAAATACTCGTATTATTTCTTAACTGTATTTGGGTCAAAAAACGTAACATATTTCTGAAAGATTTATTTTGGAAATATTCTTTTTTAACTGTATTTAGGTAAAAAAAAAGTAACAGATTTCTGAAAGATTTATTTCTTGAACAGTTTTACGAACTTGAGACGACCGAATTGGTTAAGCGTTGTTTTGTGAACCGGTCCATGCATCGGAAAATTGTCGGTAACTATGGCACCATCTTCGAGTTTGTTGTTTGGTATAATTTCCCCAGCTGTTACTGTTCCCGGCGGACTGTCGCAGCGCGTGTGTCGTCTATTGTCCCTTGTGAGCCGTGGGCGACGAGCAGCCGGCCTTGGCACTACGCCGCTCAGTCCACGATTCCTCGCTAACAGTTTCACGTACGGGTGAGCACCAGTACTGAATCTGGTCTCTCTAACAGTGTTGAGTCCGCCCCGCCTCAATGAGACTTTAATTCTTTGAAATCGTGGATCAAATGCAAAAATATTCTTTTTTTGTATCAGAAAGCATTAATTAAAAACGACAGTGATATAAGAAAATTATGGACGTCTGGAAATTTTATAAAGCAACGAATTTCCATGTGCTCCTCTCAGTGGAATGTCTTTCATTGCTTCACCTCGCCTTCCAGCCACAAACGCTACTTCGTTGTTAACTCCAGCACAAGTTTCAAGGGTAGAGAGTATACGTCAAGAGATTGTTCCCGTCTTCAGGTGCATGTAATACGCTGTGGACTTGAAATGTAGCAAATAACACACAAGTTTAAAAGCTCACATTTCTGGTTATACCTGAGCGAAGACAAACACACAAATTTCGTTATCAGCCAGTTTAAGACATTCTTTGAGTCGATCATCATTTTAGATCTCGAGGGTGTTGTTACAAATCTGACTATAATTAATCTTTAAATGAGTCATCGTAAGTACACTCCCTCAAAAATTAATTAAATTTTAGAAAATTTATGATCATCAAATAAATACTTGAACGAATCGATCAATGAGAAGGGTGAACATGTGCAGCGATAATATCTTTGTAACATTTGTCATGTTCATAACGCTGTTCAAGGTCCCATGATGGAAAGCGTATCAGCGTCATGGAGGTAGAGCTCAGTACACCGTTTCACGGCCTCCGACTAAGCTACAGGTCATGAGTGTCATGTTCTGGTCGCTTTACAGCCACAGGTACTTCATTACGACGCACATATCACAGTAAAGTGAAAGAAAGATTTGAATGTGGCATAAGTGTTCAAGGAGAAAAAATCAGTATGTTACGATTTGCTGATGAGGCTGCCTTGATAGCAGAACATGCTGGGGATTTACAGAGGTTACTGAATAGCATAAACAAAATGCTGAAGGAAGAGTTTAGACTAAATATAAATCAGAACAAGACAAAGGCGATGAACTGTAGCAGAATTCATACCAATAATAGTAGATTATATAAAAAAATAGGATAGGACGCGATAGAACAAGTAAATTAATTTTACTACTTGAGAAGTAAATTTACAACTGATGGCTGAAGCAGGAATGATGTTAGAATAGCAGTAGCAAAAAGAGCCTTCGTGAAAAGGAGGAATATTTCAGTTTGAAATATTGATCTAGGACTCAGAAAGAACAGCACTTTATGGTAGCGAAGAATGAACTTTAGGAATACCAGAAAGAAGGAAAATTGGTGCTGTAGAAGAATGCTGAAAATTAGGTGGACAGAACGAGTTTAGGAAATGATTGGTGAGATAACAAGTTTGTGGAAGAGTCTTAAGGAAAGAAGAGACAGGCTGGTATGTCACATTTGAGACATGCAGGATTGGTTAATTAGTAAATGGAGGGGAACAGTCGAAGGTAAGAACTGTAGAGGAAAACATTGATTAGAATATATGATACGGATAATTGAGGACGTGAGTTATAAGGGATACGTAGAGATGAAGAGGTTAGCCCAAGATAGGAAGTGGTGAAGGGTTGCATCAAACCAGTCGAAAGACTAATGATAGCAAAAAAAAAAAAAAAAAAAACAGGCCTTTGTAGATACCTGCAGTTTTATCGGAATCCCGGCCATTTTGATGTCAATCTAAACAGACAATTTGAGTTAAACTGTTAACAAGTGATTAGGTTAAGTGTCTACCGCGGAAAACACATTTCGCGTTGCAGAATTTTCACGCATTGGGAAGAAAGGTTACAGAAAAAGTAATACTCAACCTGATGAGGCTGAAAATAAATTAAAGGACGAGAAATACCTGCTTCATACTTCAAGTTGTAATCGTACATTATATGAGAAATGCTTCTTGTTTCTTGGAACTCAGAGACCTAGTGCGTGTTAGGCTGCAGGATCCAGTTCTTACAATAATCATTAATTAGTTTTTAAAGGAGTCGAGACATTACAACGTTACTCAAATTAGCATTATGTATCAGTAAGTAAAATTAAAAACTAATCTTATGTGATCTAAATTATTATGTCTCTAGACGTAACACACATTGTGTAAAGTGGTTCCCTGCAGCAATGTGTCGCGATTAAAGTGTTTAAAGATGTGTATAAGAAATGCTTACCATCGATTGAATGACAGTGACGTTGTAATGATTGCCTTTATAGCTGTGAGTATTAAGACCACAGCGATTGAAATAAAGTGACTGTTTCAAGCCCGCCAAACGAGACAGCAAAGCTGAGATTTCAAAATAAAGAGCTCTTTATACATCGAAAAAATCATCTCTCTCACGACTTCAGGACTCGACTCACGATAGAGGTTAAATATAATACTGTATGTCAACGTAAACCAGATAATAACATGAAAATACTTATATAAGACTGGAGGTTTTCTCGGCGTCGAAAATGTATAAAATTTTCACTGGTAACTAGCCGAGTAAGTCCAACGATCAAACACGACGTTTCGGCGGTCAGAACCTGTGCCGCCTTTGTCAAGTGAATTGACAATGTTTAGTATTTAAGTCACTTGAAAATGGCAGCAGGGTTTGTGATCGCCGAAACGTCGTGTTTCATCGATGGACTAACTCGGCTAATTACCCGAGAAAATTTTATACATCTAAAAACATGTTTCGATTACACCAGCTGAATTGATAAGGTGCTGACGCAGTAGCGTGTAAGAGGTGTGGATGTTTTGTGTAGGAACTTGTGAATCTGGAGTGTGTGTCCCTGAGAGATGTGAGTCCTTTGCGGGCGCAGTCACGGCCGAGTGCGCTATCACTCTCGGCTGTTTGTGTGTCCCACAGCGCCCAGCGTGGTCGCTGCCCTTGGACTTGTCATAGGACTACACTGTCCAGCCACGCGGCCGAGTACAGAAACCTCGACACCAGATTCAACAGCAGTCGTACGACCAGGTCGGTTTCACTGACTGTGAATCCTGTGTTCCTGATAACCTAAGATCCGCCTGCATGATTTCTACCTCCATCTGTTGTTTGAATGAAATGCTAAATGGAGATGTATTAATGACTAGAATTACTTATTAGTAGGATACGATTCTGCCGCGTTGCCCATCAAAATATGGTCGCACGTGGTTTAATCAAATTTTCAAAAAATAAGGTTTTTTTATTCAAAATGTTTCATTCACTTGTTTTTAAACCAATTACAATTAATTTCAAAGATGGACGTGCAAAGAACACTATGGCCGCACGTAGGGGTTGTCAGCTGTTAAAGCTATGAAAGAGCGAGGGAGAGAGAGAGAGAGAGTGCACCGCACCGTCTGTCAGCTGGCAACTTCTACTTTTATATAGGCAACCCAAACATTTTATGTTCTTTAGATGTCTCGCTTTGAAATGAATAACAATTTATTTTTAAAACAAAACAAAAAAAAAAAACAAATAAACGACATTTTTTGAGAAAAAATTGTTTTTTGAAAATTTAACTAAAAATACTTGCGGTCATATTTTGATAGACAACCTGGCAGAATCGGAGTCTGCTAATAAGTAATTATACATAAAAATTGCATTTCAGTCAAGCAACACATCGACGTAGAAATCGTGTAGCCGTATCTTGAACTATGACGTGGCCGCGAATATTACCCGGCAGTGCCATGTTTTATGTTCCAAGTGCCGTGCGCCTGCACTTGATTTGCTTGTTCTTGGTAATTACAGTGGCTGTCGATTTCCCGGAAAAAATCAGTATTCGGCCTTCGACAGTTACTTACTGGAGGTGTATTCTGACAGTTATGTTATTATTTTGAAACGCAGATGCATAATTAAGATGATATAAAACATTAAGTAAACGCGAAATACCCGCTGTTAACAGTCACAGTTAAAAAATTCCAAAAAAGCTGCTACCTCGCGATAATCACTGTTGATACATTTAATGGCAGTTAACAAACAGAAAACAAAGTAGCAAAAACAAACGTCCATTACATAACGTATTGCAAAACACTCCTGAGTCCCGGAAACTCTTCGTAACCACATCTGTAACGTAACACTATATTTATTACGAAAATGGAGTTCTGGCCTCGCAATCAGGAGGACGCGGGTTCGAATCACCGTCCGGGCATCCAGATTTGAGTTTTCCATGGTTTCCCCACATCACTCCAGGCGAATGTTAGGATGATTGCTTCAAAAGGCCATGCCCGAATTCCTTCCGGTTCCACCACTTCTTCCTCGCCTTCAATGACCTCGACATCGACGAGGCGAAAAACCCGCATAATAAAAAAAAGAAAGAAAATGAATTTAAACTTTTTTTGCTGTTTCCAAAGTTCAATACTGTTATTATAACAAATTTGCTGTTTTCTTTCTCAGAGCAGAACTTCTATAATATTGAAATGTTTTATACTCATCAGTAGTTATCGGAGAGGGGAATTACCTACAATATTAGCGATCCTATATTTTTTTGCTATGCTTTTAGATTTTATCATCTGGACGAAAAGCTGGAGCCATGAAAACAATAATATCTGGCGCTAGGAGACAAACGTGTTGCACTAGAATCGTAATACGTCATCATTAAAATTAGACTTACATTTCGCAGGGAATTATTGCTTGAAAACCATTAACTGTAAGAGTTTTCACTTTTCTAGTTAACCATCGGATAGTCAAAGTTGGTGTCAAGTGATTATTTTCAAAAATGGAAGCCACGATAAAACTGAATGGTATCTGACTAAACGAGAGAGGCAATAGCTCAAATACATCTCCGACTATTTAGTTAATGTTTCCAGCTGACAAAGGCTTGTAATTGGTTTAAACTGTAAGTTTGTAACGTTGTACTGAATTAAAATGGATTAAGGTTATTTTTTAACATAAAATACTGACGTTTTTGTTGGAATGATCGACTGTGTGGTACTTTAGAACTGTAGCTCAAGTCACTGCACCATTTTAATATATTTTTTTTTTAACCCAAGTCCATGAAGCGTTGTTTAGTGCCGCCACGTGTACGCAGGTTTATGAATTTTGTCACCTTAACCGATAGTATAGTCCCGACCGCTAACGCAGGTTACTGTAACATCTAATATTTGTATCATTCATAGAATGTTACAAGATCTTTTACAAGCTAACGTTTAAATGTGGAGCGTCTCTTCCACCACAGCTGGTCATTGCTAAAAAAAGGAAACACTTTCTTCCAAGTGGGTGGGGAAAAAAACCTTTAACGGTGCTTATAATGAAAGGTTGAAATCAAGTGATTTTCTCACTTCATTCATTATACGTTTCGGATAATCTTCGATAACCAGGACGTCCTGGAGTGCTATTCCGCAATACAAGTACAACAATTACATTTTTGTACTTATGAAGAATAATTCAGCTTGACTTCACATAAAATCTAATGCTGAAGGAATTTTTACGAATATAACAACCTAAGATGTTTCGAAAGAGAAACATTTGAAGCCAATAAGGTACCAAGCAACCATAAAAAAATTAGAGTAACTACGGAGCAATTTCTAATTATTTACAGAACTACATGAACTGTGAGAACTATATGCATTTTCAAAGCAATAATTTAAAACATCATGCCTTCAGTTTACAAGCCTCGCAACGGTTGCGATTTACGAGTACTGTAAACACCAGCCTCGCCGTTTGCATGGTTGTGGCCATCATACGAAGATCAGTAATGAATTAAAAATTTTTCTCTAGCACCGAGCAGAATGTTTGAAGGTATATCTTTTTTTCTTATCTCAGAATCTGTTCATCATAATGCTATTCTGTTTTCGCTACACGTATCTTTGTGGTTACATCCCACTATGCGAACAAAACACTTGACTCACTTGATTATGTACAATTTCATTAATTTTGAGGATTTCAAAATGATACGAAGTCTCTACGACTTGGAAATGACATTTGGGCGTAGGTGTGAGACGTCAGCTTCGAGAATCACTGCAGCCGACCAACCGCAGGGCGGTTCCTTACGTGCTTCAAACGCCTCCCGTACCGCAAGAGTACTAGGAATGGGTGGCATCGTTCCATAACTCATTGGTCAACCAGCTGAAGTCATTTTTTCAAAGAACCTCGTCTCCTACTTCACATTGCTTTAAAACTACAAAGGTCCATCCCATGAACTACCCATTGCATCACACATTGAACAGACTGGTCCGGAAATTTTAATTTTAGTGATTTTTTAGTTATGAAGCTATAAAATTTAAGAAAGAAATTGGACATCTTTTTATTTCAAATTTTAATTGTTTGATAGATAGTATTAGATACTAGCTGTCCCGACAAACTTCTTTCTGTCAATAGTTATTGGTCTGTCGTAGTCCAATAGAAAAATTAAATAAATTTTTATTTATTTATTTTTATTTAAAGGTTTATTTAGCCTGACAATAGAACGTATTTCAGAGCGATCACTTTATTTATTGTGTGGTCTGGTGGCGTAGTGGTTAAGGCGTCTGCCTGGAGATCGAAAGGTCCCCGATTCGAATCCTTGACTCGGCGGGGATTTTCAGAGGCACTTAACCCGACCTCTGGCACGGCTTGCTGTGTAATGTGAAGTACACCAGAACGCTTCCGTGGTTCGCATTCCACGTTAAACTATAGGTCCCCCGTACCCGGTAGATTGCCGGGTCAGGTTAAGGCGGGTACGACAGTGGCGGAATGCGCAGTCGGTAGAAACCCTGTCACCAGGTCATTACGACCACACGGAATTATAATATTATACTTTATTTATTGATTTAATGTCTCAATAATAAACAACGATTACTTACAAAAATAAGTTTTCTATTTCGTTCACTATAAGACGTTAGTAGTAATGTGATGATATTTTTATTGTAATGCTTTATGGTACACGATGTTTTTTATTTGATTACCTGGCGCGTAAACAAATAAAGCTAACGGTCTTCCAATTCGGGAGCAGGCAACATACAACTGTCCATGAGATAAGCATGGGTTTTCAACATAAACGCCGCAAACACTCAACGACTGATCCTGGGATTTATTTATGGTCATAGCGAAAGCAAGCCGCACTGGAAATTGCAGTCGTTTAAATTCAAATGGTACGTCAGTTGGTACCGTTGGGATGCGAGGGATCTTCTCCCTTATATTTTCCCTTTAGAATGGTTGCTTCGATCACATTGTTCAGTAATTTTTTCACTGCTAGCCGTGTGCCATTACAAAGACGCGGTTGGTTGATATTTCGCAACATTATGACCCCCGATCCTACTTTTAATTGAAGATTATGAGGCGGCAATCCTGGCAAATCCAGTGAGTTCAAAAATTCTGGTGGATAGCTGACAATCTCACTTTGGTTAGTTGAGCAATCAACTGATTTGTATGTCCTTAATTCACCGGCAGTTTAATTTTGAATTTTTAAATTTATTTAATTTACATCCGTGTTTTTGGCAGCTAATATAGTTCGTTCGCTCAACCAAAAATGATCTCTGTAATTTTGAGCGACGTTTAGGAACACTTTTGGTATGAACTCGGTTTTTGATTCAGAACTCTGACAAAAATGACAGGAAATGTAATGCAACCAGTCAAAATGTCTACAGGGATTTTGCCATTACAATTGTCAATAAGTTGTTTTGAAAATATTTCTACAGATCGATAATTTTGCAATTCGACACGCATATTACTCTTTAAATTTAGTATCTTAACGTTTTTCCACAAAATGGAGGACTTTAAACATGCATTGAGTTCACCTGCTGGCGTTGACCGTGGAATCACTCGTTTTTTATATATTTGGCCTTGTATCTGCAAATTAAACAGAAAAGTTATAGTTTGTACACAAAAACTTAAAAATAAATAAATAAAGAAGTCTTGTTACCTTAAAGGTTGGCATGAAATTGTCGCGAAGAGTATTTGTAGCCCCAAAGGAAGTCATTTGAAAGCAGTTGTTATATTTTTGTATGTATGTAAGGAAATGTATGGAATACGTTCTAGTTCCTGAAACCAATGAGCACAACGGTTCTGGTTACGGAATCAATGGCGCTTTCCATCACAGTCCATTTGTTTCATTTTTGTATTTCAATGCCTTATAATGTGGGCAAACTAAGTTCCTAGATCCATTAGCAAAGCATTGGTAGGAACTGTAGTCAATTGAAATACCGTAACTGAAAGCCGCTCGCGAAACACTGAAAGCAGCTTGAAAATGACACGTTGCATGTGATTGTAATATCCTAATCCTGTCAATTTCATTTCGCACTTCACGTTGCTGTGCAGTCAGATTAGATTGAAAATTAGCTTTGTTTATAGCGTTTCGAGTTCTTCGACCCAAATTGCTGCACCCGGATGTTATAGGCGGCATGGGTCTAAATGTAAACACACTAAACAAATAAACACCCAATTGGGTTTAGAGAAAAGCGAATATTTAAAAACAACCAAGAAAATGCCACGCACAGAGGAATTAATGATGACACGTTCGTCAGTAAAATTATTTTCTTCGAACTTTATTTTGGGCTGGCATAGATTAATATCCATACAGCCTAATCAACTTGGAAGCATACCAAAGATAATCCTAACGTGCCATTGTTTTGTTTTGATTGACTGGTTTGTACGCGAAAAGAAAAGTGTTGTTTTTACTATTTTCCCCTGCAAGTTCTACGTTTTTTCTCTCCATAAGAACCGTCCTTGTGCCTTAACGAAAATATGAAAAAAAATTAGCCGAATTGTCAAGCCGTTTTCGAGTTTTGGGCTTAGCAACACATATGGCGATTCCTTTTTTTTTTTTTTTCACGTAGATAGATGATCCAGAAACTCAAAGAATTTGGCGGTATTTTATCTGTTTAGAAGAACCTGCGCTATAATGATACTCTACGATCTGTTTCACTTCATTTAATGGTTTAAGAACTGCAATAGTTTCTTTCACACAGTGAAAACTGAAGGTGGTTTTTGTTATTTCGTGTTTAATAAGTTGAATAGCGTTATAGCATTATTAACTGAAGCAATTAGGGTGGCACTTCCGTTCATATTCCAAAAAATAGAAATGTGCAGAAAGAATGGCTCTGAGTGTAGTAATTGATCAGGAAAACAACTTCATTTATATCGAATAAGTTGATTTGAGTATTTACATCACAAATTTAGATCGTTTTCATTGCTGCTAAAATGTTTCCTGTTTGATGTTCAAAGCTTTACAGGTCGTCATTGGAACAGTCTAGAGACAAACAAGTGGATAACATACGCCATAAAGCTGGAATGGTTCCAGGAAGCAATGAAAAACTTGGATCTCCGTGAGTGGAACCCCAGGTTGCAGGCCTCGTTCAGCTAAAGTGGTAATGCAGAAGGTTTCCAGTTCATAGAACTGAACTTGTATTGACTTCCTTTTTGCGAGTTTTCCAGCGCAGCGTGTTCGTGTATGCTTCTTTGTGGCAGATTACAGTAAATAAATAAACTATAGCCGGATTTATCCTAAAGCTATCGCGGTGATCAGGTAACGGATTTCATCCCAATAAAACCCCCATCTTCTACTTTTATTCTTCATTCACTGTGCTGAAATATGGAGAGTATATACAACATGTCCTAGCGTGACGGTGATAGCTTTTCTACTAACTGACGCTTATAAATTTGTATAATATTGGATTTCCTCGCTTTTAATAACTATAGACGTTATATAGACTGCGTCCGTATGGCAAGAATTCAAGTGCGGTTATTTGGGAGAGTCTTTGTTCAACTTTGTTAAGAAATAATGTATGTGGAGATCATATATCCAAAATGTGATAGAAAATATAAACTTTTATAATGCATCGGAAGTTGTTTCCTGTCGGTACTTATCGCTAATTTGAGTGTTGTCTGAGGATAATTTAAATGGAATGTGATTTTTCCTATATAATTTAGTGTGGTGAACCCACTTTTTTGTGGTTGTTTCCATCAGGAAGGAGATTGTGGATGGAATGGAGAGGGTTGGTTTTGGTAGCAGAGTGCATGGCTGAGCCGGGCGTTGAGTCGCGACCTGCCGAACTGCAGGCCGCCCGTTAGCCCGTGACCCGGTTGAGCGGTGGAGAGTTTGACAGCTGTCAGCGCGTCTCTCGGGGTCAGCTCCACGCACGAGGTCTCCACTGCATCTATGAGGGTTCATAACTACCGCATAAATAAAAGATGCTGTTCACAGCTGAAAATGTTATATTCCCGTGAAGAAAGTGACTTCCACCAGTGTTTCGTATTTATGAGAGTGCGATAGTTATTTTACCTTTATTCTGATGACTTGTTACTTAAAGATTTTAAAATATTATTCTAATTATTATTATTATTTGAATTCGAAAATTAAGATAGTACATAAGCCTCTTCCATATATGTCAGATGCGAATTGAATATGTGTGACCCAAATCAGATAAAGGTGCATTCATTTGTTTGCGTTAAAAATTTCCAGTTTTATACTATGAAACAAAGAACACAACGCACGCAAAGGACATGAGTCATCTATTGCCTAGCCTGGTTCCAGCGATACCCTTAGGCTGATCTGCTTTCTGAGCTTAGTTTGTCCTTTATGCTTCAATTAAGATGATAATTAATCGAAGAAGCTTTATGCAATTTTTTCTTGGTAAAATGTATAGTCATTTATTTTGAGTAGTACAAATTTCGTCTTACTTGTTGGTCCTATTTTGAGAAAACAGTAACCGGGGTACACCACATTTTTATGAATAATACGTAGGTATGTATGTTCGTTTGGGCCAACTAGGACTACTTTAAGCATTCGTATGGCTGGGATTTGCTGTGGATGCGCGCACACCCGTGTTACAATTAGGGTTGTTAGTCCTACAGAGGACCTGCAGTTTAACGTGGAGTCAGAACCACAGAAGTGTTCTCGCATATTTCATGTTACACTGCAAGTAGTGCCAGAGGTGAAGGCTGGGTTAAGGGGTTATGAAAATCCTCACCGAGACAGGGATTTTTACCGCAGACCTTTCGACCTTCAGTCAAACGTCTGACAACCAGAACGCTGTTTTTTTTCTGATCGCCGCGTTGCAGTAAGGCACAAAGATGAAATACCGTTGCCTGATCAGCAGCTGGACGCTGATATTGCTGTACACCCTCCACCAATCCGTTTGTCGTGGTGATTAGATTTTGTCGACAGCGATTGCATTAAAAGAATAACTTAACAGAACTGCGTTTACCTGTTACTTACACAACAGAATTTTCCTCTGAGTCACTTACGAGAATCACTGTGCGTTTCACCGCTAGGAAGTATTCGCAGGTCTTTTGCAATGGTCAGGTGTGTGAAATTGTATCAGCTATGGAGTCAGCACTCAAGAAATAGTTTGATTTGTTCGTCCATACTAAGAAAAGATTTATGCACTTTGGTTAAGTCACGGGGAAGTCGGGGTGACTATCAGAAAAGCTGTTACGCGTAGGTTGGGCTTTATATAATGGTAAGCCGGTAACAGCTGGGGATCACCGCAGACGCCTGCAGCAGACACGACGGCAGCCCGCTCGACACTACAGACCGCCTTGTTGCTCCACTTCCTGAAACAGCGCACACGTGAAATAGAGACACCGCGCGTCAAGGCGCACATACAATGGGACCAGGCCCTGGCCGTCCTTACAGTGGTTTACAGACGGTTTCCGGCAATCGTTCAGGCGAATGCTGGGGCAGTTCCCAATCTCGGCCTCATACACAGTTCGCAAACAAAAATACACTTATCGTAGAGAAGACAAGTGACACGTTTAGCAGACAGTTGGCAACACAAACATTCCTCCCCTCAGGTCAGGCCTCGCGTTCACTTGAGCGCGCTCAGGCGAGTGAGCCGCTCGGTGAGGCGAGCCGATCAAGGGTGGACGCCTGAGCACGCTCGGGGCGAGCCGATCGGGTGTCGGTATTTTGGAATGCTCGAAGGCGAGCCAGTGTGTGAACGGCGCTTAGTGTGGACGCTAGTTTGGCGGTTTTTATAGTGAGATCTAGCATGCGGGACAGCGACACTTGCTTGACAACAATTAACCGGTATGCATCAAAGAAGTACGAACAGTACTTATAATCGAAGTAAATGAGAGGATTCATCGCGTGATATCAGCGAGGTATTAAACCATGGTATTGATGACGTAAAGAAAAAAATTAAAACATAATACAATCTTTCAATATCTATTGCTAGTTTTTATTATTTTTACTATCGTACGCCAAGTACAACAAAAGACAAGCACCCTCAAATAACTATATCTATAGACTCAAGCCATCTTCTGGCAGCTGGTGATGCAGTGTGAGAAGGCCTCCAGATTATCTTCTTGTTGGACAGTCCATCACAATGTGGTCAGCAGTTTGTATACCAGCACAGTCACATAATGCATCTTCACGGAGACCCCACTTATGCGTGATTTCATTGCACACTCCGTGACCTGTGCGAAATTTGTTCAATCGACACCAAAGACGCCTAGGCAAGTCAAACCTGGAACATAGGTTGTAGGATCTTTTATAAGCTCACAGTTGTGTGGACTGTTGGCTTCCCACTCCTTTCTCCACTCTTTATACAAGTTAAAGCTGTTATGTCTGAGACTGGCTGCTTCCATGTAGGCAGGTCTCCTCGATTTTAAGCGTGGGAGGCAAGTGAAGAAGGTCATCATGCAGAGCAATCATGTTGTACCTCCACTCCTTCCAATTCTCCAAGCAATATCGGTCTATAAAAATAAAAATAGGTACCAACATAAATGTAATTTTGGAGCGACTGAACAGTATCATCACAGACTACCGGTACAAAACGGCTGACGCTGTAAGGTACTTTCGACATATGCTGCAGGTTTGTATAGGAATCTCCCGAAGGCACGAATCCAAGTTATCATTAATTTATTTCCTGGTGGGATCGCCTCAAGTAAAGGTGTACAGTGCTTTTTAATATGAGCTTCAACTAACCACCGTAGTTCGAAATCGATCCCTGACATGCTTATAAAGTTTTGAAAAGGCTCATTATCTCCTCAAGAGTCAATTTTCGAATTAAATTATTAAGACAATTTCTTCGTTAACGATAACTTTCTCTAATCCACCAGCTTGGTACTTTTCTTTTCTTCTTTGGCATCGTATTCACAATAATAAAGATCGCGTGACCAAGCTCGTTCGACCAAAATTTTCTTTTTCTTGAGCACGCTCAAACGAGTGCGCTCAAAAGAATGAGTGGCTCATTCGCCTAAGCGTACTCAAGTGGATACGAGACCTTAAATGCACCAGACGTGAGAAGTCTGGCTCACTGTAAACAGCCTAAGTATTCAGATACCAGGAATTCACGTGATCCGTAGTGACCGTAACGGGGAAGAAAATAGACAAAGGTACAGTGGTAACAAACCACCACGTACACTGATGAGCGTCTGAATTACTTACTATCTCAAAGAATTTCTTGTCAAACTCGCTCTCTTCAGTATTTCGAAGTGATTATCTCAAGCCAGTTATGCTAGTAAAATCTAGTCCATGCCCAGGAGGAGGGGGTAGTCTGTGGACGTCTACCAGTGAACCATAGCTCTGCGGGGAAACTAGAGGCTATCACGCAGTCTTCCCGTCAGACGAGAAATCATTTTTTTTTTTTTTTTTACTTATGGCTTTATGTCTCGTCAACGTCGAGATCATTACAGGCGGGATAGGACAAGGAATGGGAAGGAATTACTCCATGGCCTTTTGAAGGAAGCATCGCGGCATTCGCTTGGAGTAATTTTGGAAAACCATGGAAAACCCAAATCTAGATGACCTGACGGGGATTCAAACTGGCGCCCTCCCGTTAAAATGAAATGATACAAATCTCGTCAAAATAATCAGCTCTATATATTATGCAAGTAAATTTCAACTAAAAACGCTTTCATTTTTAAACTAAACCATTAATCATTTCAAATGCTTTTGTCTTTAAACCATAACAGAATTGAATTGTTTGTAAGAAAGCATATGCTGTGGCTCATTAACTATTCAACCATTGTTCCTTGCAAAGATCTACGTGTTTTTACGTGAGATTTATGTAACCCACTGCTTGTTCTAATCAGCCACATTGGCAACTTTCTCGGAGCACTGTCCCATGCGAGGAAGATTGCCCGGATGGAATCCTATTCTTGTGATAAGCGTAATGAGTCGCCTGTTAAGGTTCCAGTAGCGATACAAAGGCTTCGCGGGGAGGTGAGAAGCCACAGTGAGAACCTACTTGCTGCAACGAACTGTTCCACTCTAATTGTGATGCTTCCGTTGCCCCTTATTGGATGATACGGATGAATTCAGAGGAAGGAATCTTTAAGTCTTTTCTCTGTCATCACCATAATACTCGTATAACCTGCTCGTTGATACATTCACTCTACTGATTCATGGGATTAATCCGTGACTTCATACTACTTCATATTACTCTCCGCCATCCACTTTCAATGAATCGCGGAGTAATAATAATATTTCGTTCTCATTTAAGGAAATGGTGAGCAACAAAACACATAAAGTACACAAACATGAAAATCCAGTTGCTTCACAAGATACAAATGAGGTAGCTTATTTCACAGTACTACTAACTGTATATCATCCAATAAGAAAACTCACAATAATCACCCGGATCTGGTTCGAAACACTAAACTGTATTTAAATTCAAACGTGGATGGCTCACACGTAGCCCTAGTGACATAAAGATATAACAGTCCTTCAGATCCATCGCGGGCCTTGCATTTGGAAGGACACGCCTTCAATTCTCCTTCCGGCCACCCGGATTTAGGTTTTCTACAATTTCACGATACCAGTCCAGGCGAATGTCGGGATGGTTCCCTCCAAATGCAATGACCTTGTGACCAAACCTCCCCGCCACAAATTACAACGACGTCAATGTGGTATAAATCGAGAGGGGGAAAAAATTACCAATCCACAAGGACATTTAATGACGTTTGCGTCACGTAAGAAGCACAAGTTACGAAAAAAAGAAACTGTTTGAGTAGCGAACAGTTGAGACATTTTTGTATCTCTTTTATTCAGTATCCCGCATTTAAGCAGTTTAAATTATTTTATGAATAATTTTATGAATTATTTTATGAATAATTTTCAAGTGTTCTTTTTTAAATTTTTTCCTTAAGCGCATTTTCTTGAGTTTTTATAACCTAATTTAAATTTTGATTTGTTGCTCCTCATCAAAATAATATTGGTCTAACGAGTTGGATGTTGGAATTATCAAGTAAGTATTAATATTGAGTTCAAGGTCATTTCTGAAAGTTAAGAAAAAAAAAGAACTCCCCACATCACACAGGTTATTAGAATCTTCCTGCAGTGAATAAACCGCGTGCCGAATGACATATTGCTGTCATAATCCATGAACTCGGCACACAATGAATAAAGCAGCGTGGTAATTGCATTGCAATATGTTTTGTTATTACGCGACGACTCCGAAGAAGCTGGGCATCTGCACTTGCAGTCGCCAGACAGCTATCTCCAAACCCTTGAGGAAATGTACAGATCACAGGCGGCCACCTACCTCCGAACAATAGAACGACCCTCCAAGTACAAAAACTGTTTTCAAGGGAGCGTGTGGACGACGGTAAAAATCCAAGTTATCCTCGGCAGGTACTGCACCCGCGTGAGCAATTCACAAAGATTAACAACGGTCGGCCAACTACAGCAATTGACCCAAGGGAATTACGGGGACTTCCTACTAACAAGGTTGGAAAGTCAGAAACGAGAGCGCGCGATCAACGCTTGATCAAGGCCGAACAAAAGTGACAAATCTCTGTACATAAAACCAGGGAAGTTTGGAGACATTGATGAGTGCGAGAGTGCCAATGAAAATCTGGATTTTAGAACATGTGATTACTGTTCTCAAAACTGGTGGTTTCAAAGCCAGAGACGGGGTGTTACGATTTCAACCAACGGATATCAGGAGCTGATGGGGTACTACACTATCAGACTTGAGATGCTGATCGTTTTGTATCCCGCATTAGGTTGTTGGGGCTGACGACGGCCAGATGAGTCGTTATGCTGCTGATGACATCTGCTGCAATTTAAAACGTTAAAGTGCTTTTATTTTGCAGAAAAATCACTGCTAGCTGACATCTGAGCTGAAGATAATGTCGAGAGTAAAGAACACCTTTACCAGCAACAATGAACTTTAGTGGTCACGCTTTGGAATTACGCTACGTGTGTATTCACATTGTAGAATCATTCCTTTTATTGCTATTTGGAAGAGATCAATTTTTGTAAAGTCATACTAAGATCAAAATGT
>JARYHS010013630.1:108699742-108717081 GCA_031002005.1 Vandiemenella viatica
AGCGGTGGAGAGTTTGACAGCTGTCAGCGCGTCTCTCGGGGTCAGCTCCACGTCAACCACACACGAGGTCTCCACTGCATCTATGAGGGTTCATAACTACCGCATAAATAAAAGATGCTGTTCACAGCTGAAAATGTTATATTCCCGTGAAGAAAGTGACTTCCACCAGTGTTTCGTATTTATGAGAGTGCGATAGTTATTTTACCTTTATTCTGATGACTTGTTACTTAAAGATTTTAAAATATTATTCTAATTATATTATTATTTGAATTCGAAAATTAAGATAGTACATAAGCCTCTTCCATATATGTCAGATGCGAATTGAATATGTGTGACCCAAATCAGATTCATTTGTTTGCGTTAAAAATTTCCAGTTTTATACTATGAAACAAAGAACACAACGCACGCAAAGGACATGAGTCATCTATTGCCTAGCCTGGTTCCAGCGATACCCTTAGGCTGATCTGCTTTCTGAGCTTAGTTTGTCCTTTATGCTTCAATTAAGATGATAATTAATCGAAGAAGCTTTATGCAATTTTTTCTTGGTAAAATGTATAGTCATTTATTTTGAGTAGTACAAATTTCGTCTTACTTGTTGGTCCTATTGTGAGAAAACAGTAACCGGGGTAGCACACATTTTTATGAATAATACGTAGGTATGTATGTTCGTTTGGGCCAACTAGGCCTACTTTAAGCATTCCTATGGCTTGGAATTTGCTGTGGATGCGCGCACACCCGTGTTACAATTAGGGTGTTAGTCCTAGAGAGGACCTGCAGTTTAACGTGAGTCTCGCGTATTTCATGTCACACTGCAAGTAGTGCCAGAGGTGAAGGCTGGGTTAAGGGATTATGAAAATCCTCACCGAGACAGGGATTTTTACCGCAGACCTTTCGACCTTCAGTCAAACGTCTGACAACCAGAACGCTGTTTTTTTCTGATCGCCGCGTTGCAGTAAGGCACAAAGATGAAATACCGTTGCCTGATCAGCAGCTGGACGCTGATATTGCTGTACACCCTCCACCAATCCGTTTGTCGTGGTGATTAGATTTTGTCGACAGCGATTGCATTAAAAGAATAACTTAACAGAACTGCGTTTACCTGTTACTTACACAACAGAATTTTCCTCTGAGTCACTTACGAGAATCACTGTGCGTTTCACCGCTAGGAAGTATTCGCAGGTCTTTTGCAATGGTCAGGTGTGTGAAATTGTATCAGCTATGGAGTCAGCACTCAAGAACATAGTTTGATTTGTTCGTCCATACTAAGAAAAGATTTATGCACTTTGGTTAAGTCACGGGGAAGTCGGGGGTGACTATCAGAAAAGCTGTTACGCGTAGGTATGGGCTTTATATAATGGTAAGCCGGTAACCAGCTGGGGATCACCGCAGACGCCTGCAGCAGACACGACAGGCAGCCCGCTCGACACTACAGACCGCCTTGTTGCTCCACTTCCTGAAACAGCGCACACGTGAAATAGAGACACCGCGCGTCAAGGCGCACATACAAGTGGGACCAGGTTTCAGCCCTGGCCGTCCTTACAGTGGTTTTCCCGGCAATCGTTCAGGCGAATGCTGGGGCAGTTCCCAATCTCGGCCTCATACACAGTTCGCAAACAAAAATACACTTATCGTAGAGAAGACAAGTGACACGTTTTAGCAGACAGTTGGCAACACAAACATTCCTCCCCTAAGGTTAGGCCTCGTAGTTCACTTGAGCGCGCTCAGGCGAGTGAGCCGCTCGGTGAGGCGAGCCGATCAAGGGTGGACGCCTGAGCACGCTCGGGGCGAGCCGATCGGGTGTCGGTATTTTGGAATGCTCGAAGGCGAGCCAGTGTGTGAACGGCGCTTAGTGTGGACGCTAGTTTGGCGGTTTTTATAGTGAGATCTAGCATGCGGGACAGTGACACTTGCTTGACAACAATTAACCGGTATGCATCAAAGAAGTACGAACAGTACTTATAATCGAAGTAAATGAGAGGATTTATCGCGTGATATCAGCGAGGTATTAAACCATGGTATTGATGACGTAAAGAAAATTTTTTAAAAAACATAATACAATCTTTCAATATCTATTGCTAGTTTTTATTATTTTTACTATCGTACGCCAAGTACAACAAAAGACAAGCACCCTCAAATAACTATATCTATAGACTCAAGCCATCTTCTGGCAGCTGGTGATGCAGTGTGAGAAGGCCTCCAGATTATCTTCTTGTTGGACAGTCCATCACAATGTGGTCAGCAGTTTGTATACCAGCACAGTCACATAATGCATCTTCACGGAGACCCCACTTATGCGTTCTTCCATTGCACACTCCGTGAACTGTGCGAAATTTGTTCAATCGACACCAAAGACGCCTAGGCAAGTCAAACCTGGAACACAGGTTGTAGGATCTTTTATAAGCTCACAGTTGTGTGGACTGTTGGCTTCCCACTCCTTTCTGCACTCTTCATACAAGTTAAAGCTGTTATGTCTGAGACTGGCTGCTTCCATGTAGGCAGGTCTCCTCGATTTTAAGCGTGTGCGAGGCAAGTGAAGAAGGTCATCATGCAGAGCAATCATGTTGTTTTCCTCCACTCCTTCCAAATCTCCAAGCAATATCGGTCTATAAAAATGAAAATAGGTACCAACATAAATGTAATTTTGGAGCGACTGAACAGTATCATCACAGACTACCGGTACAAAACGGCTGACGCTGTAAGGTACTTTCGACATATGCTGCAGGTTTGTATAGCAATCTCCCGAAGGCACGAATCCAAGTTATCATTAATTTATTTCCTGGTGGGATCGCCTCAAGTAAAGGTGTACAGTGCTTTTTAATATGAGCTTCAACTAACCACCGTAGTTCGAAATCGATCCCTGACATGCTCATAAAGTTTTGAAAAGGCTCATTATCTCCTCAAGAGTCAATTTTCGAATTAAATTATTAAGACAATTTCTTCGTTAACGATAACTTTCTCTAATCCACCAGCTTGGTACTTTTCTTCTTTGGCATCGTATTCACAATAATAAAGATCGCGTGACCAAGCTCGTTCGACCAAAATTTTCTTTTTCTTGAGCACGCTCAAACGAGTGCGCTCAAAAGAATGAGCGGCTCATTCGCCTAAGCGTACTCAAGTGGATACGAGACCTTAAATGCACCAGACGTGAGAAGTCTGGCTCACTGTAAACAGCCTAAGTATTCAGATACCAGGAATTCACGTGATCCGTAGTGACCGTAACGGGGAAGAAAATAGACAAAGGTACAGTGGTAACAAACCACCACGTACACTGATGAGCGTCTGAATTACTTACTATCTCAAAGAATTTCTTGTCAAACTCGCTCTCTTCAGTATTTCGAAGTGATTATCTCAAGCCAGTTATGCTAGTAAAATCTAGTCCATGCCCAGGAGGAGGGGGTAGTCTGTGGACGCCTACCAGTGAACCATAGCTCTGCGGGGAAACAGAGCGTCGCTAACTAGAGGCTATCACGCAGTCTTCCCGTCAGACGAGAAATCATTTTTTTTTTTTTTTTACTTATGGCTTTATGTCTCGTCAACGTCGAGATCATTACAGGCGGGATAGGACAAGGAATGGGAAGGAATTACTCCATGGCCTTTTGAAGGAAGCATCGCGGCATTCGCTTGGAGTAATTTTGGAAAACCATGGAAAACCCAAATCTAGATGACCTGACGGGGATTCAAACTGGCGCCCTCCCGTTAAAATGAAATGATACAAATCTCGTCAAAATAATCAGCTCTATATATTATGCAAGTAAATTTCAACTAAAAACGCTTTCATTTTTAAACTAAACCATTAATCATTTCAAATGCTTTTGTCTTTAAACCATAACAGAATTGAATTGTTTGTAGGGAAGCATATGTTGTGGCTCATTAACTATTCAACCATTGTTCCTTGCAAAGATCTACGTGTTTTTACGTGAGATTTATGTAACCCACTGCTTGTTCTAATCAGCCACATTAGGAACTTTCTCGGAGCACTGTCCCATGCGAGGAAGACTGCCCGGATGGAATCCTATTCTTGTGATAAGCGTAATGAGTCGCCTGTTAAGGTTCCAGTAGCGATACAAAGGCCACAGTGAGAACCTACTTGCTGCAACGAACTGTTCCACTCTAATTGTGATGCTTCCGTTGCCCCTTATTGGATGATACGGATGAATTCAGAGGAAGGAATCTTTAAGTCTTTTCTCTGTCATCACCATAATGCTCGTATAAGCCGCTCGTTGATACATTCACTCTACTGATTCATGTGATTAATCCGTGACTTCATACTACTTCATATTACTCTCCGCCATCCACTTTCAGTGAATCGCGGAGTAATAATAATATTTCGTTCTCATTTAAGGAAATGGTGAGCAAAAAACACATAAAGTACACAAACATGAAAATCCAGTTGCTTCACAAGATACAAATGAGGTAGCTTATTTCACAGTACTACTAACTGTATATCATCCAATAAGAAAACTCACAATAATCACCCGGATCTGGTTCGAAACACTAAACTGTATTTAAATTCAAACGTGGATGGCTCACACGTAGCCCTAGTGACATAAAGATATAACAGTCCTTCAGATCCATCGCGGGCCTTGCATTTGGAAGGACACGCCTTCAATTCTCCTTCCGGCCACCCGGATTTAGGTTTTCTACAATTTCACGATACCAGTCCAGGCGAATGTCGGGATGGTTCCCTCCAAATGCAATGACCTTGTGACCAAACCTCCCCGCCACAAATTACAACGACGTCAATGTGGTATAAATCGAGAGGGGGAAAAAATTACCAATCCACAAGGACATTTAATGACGTTTGCGTCACGTAAGTACGAAAAAAAAAAAGAAACTGTTTGAGTAGCGAACAGTTGAGACATTTTTGTATCTCTTTTATTCAGTATCCCGCATTTAAGCAGTTTAAATTATTTTATGAATAATTTTATGAATTATTTTATGAATAATTTTCAAGTGTTCTTTTTTTAATTTTTTCCTTGCGCATTTTCTTGAGTTTTTATAATCTAATTTAAATTTTGATTTGTTGCTCCTCATCAAAATAATATTGGTCTAACGAGTTGGATGTTGGAATTATCAAGTAAGTATTAATATTGAGTTCAAGGTCATTTCTGAAAGTTAAGAAAAAAAAGTACTCCCCGCATCACACAGGTTATTAGAATCTTCCTGCAGTGAATAAACCGCGTGCCGAATGACATATTGCTGTCATAATCCATGAACTCGGCACACAATGAATAAAGCAGCGTGGTAATTGCACTGCAATATGTTTTGTTATTACGCGACGACTCCGAAGAAGCTGGGCGTCTGCACTTGCAGTCACCAGACAGCTATCTCCAAACCCTTGAGGAAATGTACAGATCACAGGCGGCCACCTACCTCCGAACAATAGAACGACCCTCCAAGTACAAAAACTGTTTTCAAGGGAGCGTGTGGACGACGGTAAAAATCCAAGTTATCCTCGGCAGGTACTGCACCCGAGTGAGCACGCCAGTTCACAAAGATTAACGGTCGGACAACTACAGCAATTGACCCAAGGGAATTACGGGGACTTCCTACTAACAAGGTTGGAAAGTCAGAACCGAGAGCGCGCGATCAACGCTTGATCAAGGCCGAACAAAAGTGACAAATCTCTGTACATAAAACCAGGGAAGTTTGGAGACATTGATGAGTGCGAGAGTGCCAATGAAAATCTGGATTTTAGAACATGTGATTACTGTTCTCAAAACTGGTGGTTTCAAAGCCAGAGACGGGGTGTTACGATTTCAACCATCACGGTGCATGGTCGGATATCAGGAGCTGATGGGGTACTACACTATCAGACTTGAGATGCTGATCGTTTTGTATCCCGCATTAGGTTGTTGGGGCTGACGACGGCCAGATGAGTCGTTATGCTGCTGATGACATCTGCTGCAATTTAAAACGTTAAAGTGCTTTTATTTTGCAGAAAAATCACTGCTAGCTGACATCTGAGCTGAAGATAATGTCGAGAGTAAAGAACACCTTTACCAGCAACAATGAACTTTAGTGGTCACGCTTGAATTACGCTACGTGTGTATTCACATTGTAGAATCATTCCTTTTATTGCTATTTGGAAGAGATCAATTTTTGTAAAGTCATACTAAGATCAAAATGTAATGTTTAATCGGTTTTTTAGCATTTTCCGGCCTTTGCTGTAATGGAAGGTGTTGATGTTGAATTTTTGACTGTTATAAATATTTAACGTTAAATACACCTTTGTCTGCAAGCCATATGTTCTTTTATGAAATGAATTGGTCAGGTTATGACCCATGTCTAGCTCGAAAAACTATGCTTTATAAATTCACACATTTTTCTCATTTAATTAAATAATCAATAATATAAATAATTAACTGTATGAAACCCATCCCGTTAAAAGCTGACAGGTTAGCAGCATTGCCCTTGTAAAGTTTACACGTAAAGAGTTGTGAGGAAGCTCTCCCTTCCTACATTAGACCTAAGTTACGTTTTACTGAATGAAGGAAGAAATTTTTTTATTGTATAGCCTTTAGTTACGTACAACAGTTTTTGACTATGTGTGGCTGTTTCTCTTGATTAATTTTATGAGCGATGTTTGCTTTGGATTGAGTATCATAAGAGTGCTCGAATGGTATAACTAGAGGTTGCTGTTGATGGCATGCAGTGCAACAGATAAAACACCAACCGCAACCAAGCATGGTGGACCGAGCGTGGTGGGTGAATGGTTAACGTTCTGGCCTCACATTCGGGAGGACGCGGATTCGAATCACCGTCAGGGCATCAAAATTTGGGTTTTTCATGGTTTCCCCAAATCACTCCAGGCTAATGCGATGGTGGTTCCTTTAAAATGCCATGGCCGAATTCATTACCGTTCCTTGCGCCCAGTTCTTTTTTGCCTCTAATGACCTCGATGTCGACGATGCGCAAAGCCATAAGCAAAAATCAAATAATTTTGTACAATGTTTATGAATTAAACTCCGTCTATTAACAACTGTTATTTATTAATGTTTCTTTCACCAGACGCATTTCGACCTTTTGGATTGGGGCATCATCAGTGGTGGCTATATATAATATTCTGTACAATCACGCCAGAACGCTTGCATGGCTGGGATTGCCCGTTGAACTGTGGGTCCTGCATAGCACTACCAGGCTACGCTAGAGGTGGCTGTGGAGCTATTCGCGAGTGACGTGGAGTCCGGCGTTGCCGCTGTCCTCGACCGCCCACCGCTCCGCCCACCACGCAACAAACTTTCCGCTCACTCATCTCCCTGCCTCCACACGCAACGCCCTGCCAGTCCATCCAACAACATTGGTTTCCCGTGCGATGGATCAGCCCGACAACAACCAGGAATAGAAGAAATCGTACAGGCATCTCGAGTGGTTTGGTTACGTAAAGAGAACAGCACCAAATGAACCATCCAAGGTGTATTTTCGACACCGGTAACAGAGAAAAGAATGGGAGAAGATATTGGAAGATAAGAGGCAAGACAGGAGAAAATGGAAAATGCTTGTTTATTACCACACCTGGTTCACTTGAGTGGAAATGGATAATGAGGGTTTCCCGAAATCATTCCAGGTAAATACCGCTGTGGTCGCATAAAAAATAAAGAGTTACACAACATGATCGGCATTAGTTCAGGCCTGGTTCCAGTGCCTATTGAAGTTTTCACCGCACACACCTCTCCTCTGATATAGGCTATATATATTGTAGCAGTTTATATCGTTACTCTATTTTTAATGGCGTGATTTGATCCCACTACAAAATATTTAAAATTTGAACACACACGAATTGTTAAGACCTTATAATTTTTTATTCATCTACGACGCGAATAACACGGAAAGAATTTGGTCGACTAGGAGGTGATACCGACGAGTATCTTTGGGAACGTACTATCCCCACCTTTGGCTGGAATTATTTCTGAAAACTATGGAACAACGAAATTTTGATGTGCGGAGTGGGATTCGAAACCGAGTCCTGCCGAATCCTCGGCTCGGTTCAAGCATCACAACCACGAACAAAAATAAATCTCGGTGTTGAGGGTAGGGTGAACGCGAAGAGAAGTTTAGACTAAATAAAAATTCAACAGCAGCAATTCTGCCTTTGTGATTATCAAGTAAATCACTTTGAAAAATTGCAGTTACTTCCCTTTTTAGGGTTTGCGCTGCGTTTTTGTTGCTGCTAATGCAAAATCACTTAACGAAAATTTGAAAAGGCTTTTACGGTTTTCCATCCTTTTTTAAACGGGGCTGGTGTAAAAATAATTATAAAAGTATTGCATAAAATACTAACAGAATACAAATCGTTTCGAAATCAGAAGAATGCAGGGAAACTCAAGGAGAAAATTCAGAGTGACGCAGAAATGAAACAAACTGAATAAAATTAGTGAAAGTAGTATAGAGACTCGAGGTGAAGGAGTTATTCAGCTGCTATTTAGTTATTATGGTGACATATTATTTGACAGGGAGAACATATATATCAACTGATGAACAGTATGAAGAAACATTAGGAGAGAAAGTTTAACAGGATTCCACTATATTTGAAAACGATGTTGCAGTAAAATTTTGAAGTTGGAAGAGATGGAGTAGAATTGTGATAAATAGAATGGAAATCCAATATACTGCGCAATACCACTAACAAAACAAACCTTTCTCGAAGAGAGAAAGTTGTAAAGCGCATAAAGTAGCTAAAGGAATTTTGAGATACGATTTCACGAATATTATAAATAATTTACTATAGTTAAAAGAGATGGATAAGTACGTGGAGAAAATCAATGTTATTTTAAAGCACAGAAGCAATATTCTGTTGGATCTGTATCCTTTTTCTTAACTAAATACAACGCCAACCGAACAAAGACGGCTTAAACGAAACAGTGCTAACCAATATAAATTTTGTTCTGCTAATGTCCCATGTTCTTAGTTTACAGATGACAGCAATTTGTAGAAAGTATTTTGTGTATATATAATTTGCTCTGCGTGCAGACAGAACCAGTTTTATTACGTATCCAGGATTTGCAGTCTTGTGTTCTGCCGAGAGGTAGGTAAAGGTATCTCATCAAACTCAGGCGTTATCCAGGCTGAGACAACCTTGTTCATCATATGTGTGGTCCATCAGGAACTTGTTGGTCCTCTGAAGTTCAGCTACACCAGGCACTCTCCTCAGATATCTGTCGTCAGGAATGAAAGAGAGAGGGAGTGAGGTGTACAGGGAGGGAGCCTAGCTACTGGCTGCTGATGCTGTTTGTGGAGTGCGACAGCTGCGCCGTGCCGTGCCGTGCGGGCCGCCTACAGACTGCGTCCCACGGCGCACGCAGCCTGCAGCCTCAACAGGCGACCGCTTTCTCTCACTGCGCGATGACCCGCGCTGTCTGCCGTTTAGTTTCCTCTTCCCAGGGCGACAAAAGCACAAGGCCAGCCAGCCGCCGAGCTACAGCGGAGGGTGACGCCGTTCAGCCGTCCACTACCCATTAGCTGATTCACTTGGTAACCCACCGAGGGAACTCTGCCACCTCCTCAACTGAGGATGCAAGCTCTCGTTGATGGTCTCAGATCTTCGCTCGAAGTCTACCGTAGGATAAAAAAAACCTGGTGGTTGAACGGCAACGCTCGGGCCTCGCATTCTGTAAGAAATGGGTTTCCCACGGTTTATCAAAATCAGTCTAGGTGAATACTCCACCAACTGTAATGATTCCAACGTCGACGATCTGTAAATCACGGAAAAACCTTAACATTATTGCAATCATAATAACCATTTGTTATAGCAATTGATCAATGGATATCCAGTCAGAAATTATCTAAAGTATGTTCTTGTTTTGCAATCCAGCGGAAAGACTCAAAAACTGATTGGGTAAACGATTATATATATACTGCGGTTCGTTTAACTGAAAGTAAGTGTCATTAAAATATTGAAGGCACACTTTGTTTAAACTAGTAGGTGCGCTGAGTTACTACTTTGCAGGAGCCGACAACGTAATCTGTGTTTAGATGAGAGTCGCCAGTAGACCACGCACAGGTTATATAAGTAATTTGACCGCCTTCTAGTAAGTGGTACACTTCCAGGTCGACGCGAAGAATCCATGGTTGTACAACGAATGGAAACGCTCCTGGAATTCATGTTTGGAGATGTTTTCAGACCTCGAATGATATTAATTACCATAAAGATAGCATCTATTTATCACCGTTATACTAACGTAATATTAAAAAGCTTGTTCCGTGGGACGGTCGACCGAATGGATTTGGTCCCTTACATGCGAAAGCATCGCAGCTGTATACACTCACAGGATGGCGCGTGCGCATCTGTCAACAATTTAAATTGTAAAATGTTTATTGAAAGTTATCTGTAATTTAGATATGTATGCTACCATGCAGTTCTTGATAGAACTAGTCGTGCTCTACAATTTTTCTGCCTTTAACGATTTTGGCAGAAAACGCGCTCATGCCCAACTTTTCAATTCACTAAATTCGTTACTGCTCAGCTCCCGTTGATAAAAGGTTAATGTTCGATAAGCATAAAGCTTAATGAAAAACGGCAGCACATAGCATTAAAAACTGCACCAAATTCCGTCTACTGCTTCTCGAGATACTTATACAAAACTACTGTGTGGCGGCGTGTCACTACCCAATTGAGGGGCGTCGCAATACAAGTTGTCACTTCAGTAACAACAATCAATCCAGCTTCGCCATACTAAACCCGCACGACATTCACTCTAAGATACAGTATTCTGATTAGTGCAAGTTTAGTCACACATGGAAACCTACATGAAAACAGTTGTGTGCAGCGGTCAGTTTTCGGAATGGTGATGGCTTTTTAAATTATCCGTATACAGCTAGCAGGAAGCACTGGGATCAGCACACATCTAGTGCGACGTACTAACCCACTGCGTCCTCGAGGCTGCGCCGACAGGTTACTAGGGACTGCTAACATGCGCGCATAGTGGGCTGCATGCATGCAACTAGTCAGCGAGGCCAGTTGGAAACGAGTAAACAGAAGACAAATGCCAGCAAAACATCCTACACCTGCACTTTTATATATTTTCTTAGCATTGATGACGATGGGTGTTTCTCCAATGAATAGGCTCAACAATGGAAAAACTCTGAGTGAGTGAGCACAAAGCTACAGTGAGCAAATTGAGAATGAGAAACATGACCGGTGAATTCACAATTTTTAGACTAAATGAATTGCTATTTTTTGATCAGCAATGGTTATCTTCTTCAGTATTTGAATACCAACCAGATGTTTTATGACTTTATACCTTATGTCCTGAATATATCTCTATACCAGTTTACTGGGAATAAAAATTAGAAAATTAGAGTCCCATAGAAACAAATTCCTGTAAAGTTAACTCGTACGATTTTTTTACACAAAAAAAAAAAATGCAAAAAAAAGATTGAACTCAAAGATTGTAGTTTATCAAAACTTTTATTCCACAACCGATTTCTTTCTAAGCTAATTACGATTGTTATAACTACGCGATTCAATAAAATGGGTGGTGGAGGGTGCTTTGGACTTAAACCTAATGTGTGATCATTTGTGAATCGGAAGGGACATACAAGATATGGCAGGAGGCGCCCATTGGATATTTGGATTGATTTGGGAAAGCCATGCAAAATCCAGATGCCATGCAAAATCCAGATCAGGAAGGCCGGAGCGGTTTCTCCTGTTGGACTCTAAGTTTTCTTGTTCGTTATATCATTCCTATTCTATTCCCTAATAGCTCGTGAAATAAAATGAGTATAGAGAAGAATCGGTTCTGGCCCTGATTTCTCTTATCTTATTTTCTTGGTCATTCCTAAATATGAATGTTGCTGGTAACAATATGTGTTTCTGTCATCATGAAATATGTCTGCAGTGAATTTTTCAATTAGCTTATGCCGAGAGCAACGCTTTCGGTGTTCCAGATCTCAACCTAACTCCTTCAATATGCTTTCCCTCCAGCTGTCATGAGATGCTGATAGTAAAATATACGAAATATAAGCTGAGAACGACTTAATTCAATATACAACAACAGTGATGTTCAAACCGAATGTTACGAATCAGACGGCTCTTTCTTTGGACCTTTTCCTATGCCTCCACTAACCCTTTTCGACGGGGGCCCCATACATAATAACGGTATTTCAAGTGAAGCCACACCAGTGCTTAGAATATATTCTGGGGTGTAATGGTTTTCTATAGACTACATTTATCTTTTAAGACCAAACGTTAGTCTCTCGATTAATCGGTTGGCTCGAATTGCACGGTAGACTGAACGATTCCCAGGATAAAGACTCGATTCAATGACTCACTGAAAGCAGGAGCGAGTGGTCAGGGACAAAATGCTGTCTTTATGTTCCGTAAATGTTCCTCCCGAAACGACGAATCCATAAAACATTCTGTAGATAAAGTAGTCCCCCAACCAGACTTCTACATGGGGACTGCTCAGGGAGGAGTCATCAGAATTCACAGGAACACTGCGAATTGGAGCGTTGAATAAGACTGGTAGGAAATAGAACTTAGGTGGAAGACATAACGCCTTCACTCAGATGCTAACGACATAAGTGGTGTTAAAAGGAAAGGCACACAGGATTTATGGTCTGGATAGTGTGAAGTTAATAATACAAGGACTATCAATGGAGTTACCAGGTACTGGTGTGGCGTTAATAATCAACAGTTATTAAGATGATAGTAGGAAATGAGCTGTTAGGATGTTGTGTAGGGTACAATCAAGAACTTCTTGCAGACAACTTTTTAAAAAACTCAATATTCTTACAATGACTTCTCAGTATATATATTCTCTCATGTGCTTTGTCATAGATCATTTTAACCTGCTTACTTCTAATTCACAGGTACACAATTTCAATACAAGAAACAGAAACATTTCTGTCATTAGTACAAAGAGGAGTTAATTATTCTGGTATACATCTGTTTAATAAACTTCCCAGAGTATAAAACAGTCTGCAGATAATAAATATATATTTAAAGAGAAACTGAGAGATTATCTTATTGGTAACTCCTTCTACAACATTCAAGAATTTCAAAAAATTAATTAATTGTATTCAATATGACTTTTGCAAAATTAATGTTTATTGTTATTCTCTTTATTTGTCTTTGGAACATATACTTGTTTTTACTCTGATTATGACTCATATTGTATGTATGTGTATTAAACATGAAATGTTTAACATCCCAGAGGTCTTTCCTCAGCAGGGATCCATGAAAAAAGATTGATAAATAAAAAAAAAAGTTGTGTGATAGAACTATTTTAATGGGAGCAAAAACTTCGGCCTCTCGACCACTTTAGTACAAATACCTTATGAGATGATAATAGTAAAACAGAAAAAAGATATGCTTGAAACGACTTAATTCTATATGTAAAGGGCAAGATTACGCTATGAATGTATTACATAGGCGGGATCCGATATTGGTAGACTCTAATAGTAATGAAGCGTGGAATGGTAGTAAAGAAACAACACCGATAAAAACGACTTAAAGCAGTCTAAAACAAACTGCAGAGAGCTAAAATGCGACGTTAAAATATACAATTGAAGAATAATGGAATACCCTGAAGAGGCAGATATTTAAAGCTGGTAATGAAATAATAAAGGAATATTGCTCCACAAAAGAAATTTTGAAGTTTATGTAATAGAGAATAAGATACAAAAATTCTTAAAATGAAGGAGGAAGACAGCAGTAAAAATCAGATAACCAGGAAATGCAAATATTCAACAGAGAAATGGTTGTATTTAAAGTGTGACGTAGAGTAGGAAGTGGCTGAGAGGATGCTGCTTATAGAAGAATCAAACAGAATTTTGAAGAAATGTAGAAAAATTTATAAAAACATAGGGGTTGTTTGTTTATATTATTAGAGACCGACTATAATCCCATTCCGCGTGCTAATGAGGAAATTCCTCAATGAGCTGTGTCACAAAATAAATCTTCAAAGGGGAACGGTGCAAATTAATTTTCTTAAAGTAGGAAAATGAGATGGATTTGAGAATCCGTATTTGACGTTCAAATTCGTCAGGTTGTGCTTAAGTCGTAAATCACTCCCCGACTTATGTGTTCACGAAAACCCAACAAACCTAATGGCTCCAGAAACACCAAAACGCAAAATGTACCCCAAATTTCATCTATAGTGTGTAAAAAGGGGGAAGCGGAAAATGATAGGCTACAAAAAGTTCTGCACAACGTGAATCAGGAGACACAAAATGAAGCTAATTTCAACTGGCGATCTTTAAATGCATGCTCCAGTGGTAATTTCTCTAGGCATCTATTTAACCCTTATTATTATTTTTTATTATTATATCCTTTAAGTATAAATTCCACCCAAAATCTACTTTTGCCATTCAAGAATTTTAATTTTAAATTCTTTAGCTTTTATGGTAAATTATTCATAACTTCCGTTGATAATTTATTCCCCTGACTCACTTAAGTACAAAAGAATATCTTCCTCTCCCTCACGCGTGAAATCGAGTGCCAGCTCGTGGCAGTGGTCATCTTTTCCTTTGCATTCACTACTCCTAATTATTCGACCACTATCTTTCCTTCGCCTCATCACCACTATATACCTTGTACACTCCCAGCAGTCTCTTCTCCCTCCTGCGATCTTCCAGTGGCTCCCAATCCAGCTCCTTTATGAAATCACTTTCTGGGTCCTGCGCTACTTTTCTCAAACAAATTTAGCTGCTCTTCTTTGCACGACCTCCAGCTCCTGCATTTTATACCAAACGTATATCTCAAACTACATCACCATATTCAGGCGATGGTCTGAACAAAATTTTGTAACCGAATTCCCTCACTTCTTTGGTACGTCCCCTTATTCACCCGCTCCAGTAAAGAAAGATTTTGTAACCTTTTGCTACCACGTACCAAATGTTTTGTACCCAGTTGAGTTTATCATCAAATTTTACGTCAATACATTTAAACTTCAATTCTTAAACAAGCAATTCTAACCCCACCCTATAATCAGAAACAACCTTTAGTTTAATGTCTGTCTACCTAATAAACTGACTCTTCCCGGCATTTACCTTCTTTCCATGTTGACATACCGAGTTAGATATTCTGTCCAAGTTGTGATTTTTTAAGCTCACGGTTCGCCTTATTGATATCTATTCCAAACGGAGTTGTGGTATGAGTTAGTACTCCTGTCAACCTTATAACTTTGTATCATATTACATTGTTTAATAATATAAAATAATAGCTTGTAAAAGAATCTCATTATTAAGCATTTACATAATCCGAATTTAATAGTGTTTAAATTAGTGCTTCCATCTTTATTCCTATCCACTCAAATCGTCAGGTGCTTAGCATTAAGGCATTTATTCATAAATTATCACTTCCTGTAGTGTTCACAGTTTGTGAATGCACTTCTTACATTAACAGATTAACGTCCTTATTTCTAGCCTTTCTCACATACAGTATTGTTCTTATTAATTTTATAAAACTACAGCAATCCATACTGCTTCGGTCTTCTATTCTCCTACTGGAACGCCAGCGATGATGATTTCAGCTTACACGTTAATCAGACATAATACCATTGCCCTGCTCAAAGCAATATTTAGTTCAAATTTGTTCAATTAATTGCCACATAAAGCCACCCTCACCCTTAGGCCAGGCACAGCGGGTTGGAACCTGTCTGTGAGTGGTGATAATTTCGGAAGTGCTTTTACACTGTGAACATTAACAGCTGGCGAAGCGACTGCAGCCATGCTGTTGGTTTGCGACTTGGAGCGTGGTGATAATTAGAGTCTGTATTGTACAGTGAAGGCGCTTGACTCTTCCAAGGCCGACCGTGTGGCCTCCTGCAGCTGTTGTAACGACCAGCTGCACAAAGCTATAGCTGCTGCTCGCTGAAAGGCAAACAGCTACAAAGTTTAGCGACCCTGAAACTTCTCCAACACGTATAACCATTCTCTTGATGTAGAGATACAATATATTTTTATCCATTAGTTCATAAATTCAAATATATACTGTTATTTCTCAGCGGAAGGCTTATCATATTTAATAGGTAGTAAAACCCTGCTAACTGTCGAGAAGAAAGCAGTATTATAGATATTTATTTTGAGACTTGTATTAAAACTGTTGGGGAATAATAAGTGTCGTATTATGACTATGGGAACACAATGAGCCAACTCTTCCAATCTTAAAAAGTGAAAGAAAGAGAAAAGTTGTTAAAGCAAACCAATGTTAAGTTAAAATCAACTAGAAACAAACAGTTCCTATGTATATATGAAAGACTTCACAAGTATGGCTTCTTTGACGATAACCAAAAAGATCCTTTAAAAAATAATAATAATAATAATTATCACATTAAATCTTGATTTTATTTTATATTTGGAGGACAAAGATTTCTCTCTAGAAATTAATTTTTGTCAGTTGCTGGTTAGGTCTTTTCATGTAATTTCCCTTTTATTGTTCACATACAAAAATAATAATATAAACCGTAGCACTACTAGATCCGTCATATTGCACACTACGTTAATGTTAGTGCTGCCAACTGCGAAAGTGATCTATTCTGGAGGGACCTACATACATAACAAATCAAGTTACGCAACTGGAAACTCTCACAAGTGTATGTGTTATCTGAAAGTCATTTAGCTCCCAATGTGCAAGCTATGAAAGACAACTAAACGATTTCGATAAAATTACCGGTTCGAATTTAAGTGCTTACACTAGCCGAGTATGTCAGATAACCTAGGTCGTTCTGTGGAACCTGTTGGCGCGGCAACTTCTCTGAGATGGAATGAACAGCTCTAGTTCAAACTTTCTCCAATATTTGAATTTATCACTCAACAGACACAGAAATTCATCGCGAACTAAGAAGCGATGTGTGTTATGGGGGCTGTTGAGAGATATTTTTTTTTCAGTTGGTATTCTGCCTTGCCAACAAATGTGAGACTAATATTTGTGCGTCAGACTTCTTCGAAACAAATGTCTTACCAACAAGATGCGATATGGTCCAGTCGTCTCTGGCCGCTGTAATCAGTGATAATAGTCTAACAACCTTCTGCAACGCATTTACAGTTATATATTTAGACATAATGTTTTACACTTAACAAAATCATCTAACAAACACTACCATTTTAGGTCTCCACAGGGTTGTTCCTCCATCTGTCTGCCTCTTTCAGGTCTTTATTTCTGAAAATAAATACGTTTCACTCTTCAAATTTGCAGTTGTTGGTGAAAACCGATTGCTCTAATCAGAATTTTGTAAAATTAAATTCTTTCAGATTTCTATATGAGGAAAGGGATTCGAACCTCAGAATCTACGCACATATGTTTAGAGATTGTCAACTAGAGGGCATATTTTTTTTCTTTTGTTAAAAAAACGTTTTGACTCGAAAATAAAGACGTTATTGGCCCCACGAGTTACCTA